>OU015454.1:1786714-1794504 GCA_907164795.1 Hemaris fuciformis | reverse complement strand
AAATAATTTGTAGGGAGCACGATGCGAGCGCGGCAGAGTGCAAACTGCAAAGCAGATAGCAGGTTCCGCGCTCGTTCTCCCGCGATTGGGCCCATATAACCGATCAGGTTGGTTGGGCCATGGGATGGTGGTGGGTTTGTCCCTATCTACTATCTAGCGAAACCACAGCCAAGGGAACGGGCTTGGGAGAATCAGCGGGGAAAGAAGACCCTGTTGAGCTTGACTCTAGTCTGGCATTGTAAGGAGACATGAGAGGTGTAGCATAAGTGGGAGATCGTTCGCGATCGTCGCTGAAAAACCACTACTTTCATTGTTTCATTACTTACTCGGTTGGGCGGAAGCGGTGCGCGGTCGATCATTATCGGCGGGCGCACGGTGTTTCGTTCCAAGCGTGTTAGAGTGGTGCAGTGGTGGCAACGCTGCTGCGCCGTACAACTCCCGCGTGATCCGGTTCGAGGACACTGCCAGGCGGGGAGTTTGACTGGGGCGGTACATCTGTCAAAGAATAACGCAGGTGTCCTAAGGCCAGCTCAGCGAGGACAGAAACCTCGCGTGGAGCAAAAGGGCAAAAGCTGGCTTGATCCAGATGTTCAGTACGCATAGGGACTGCGAAAGCACGGCCTATCGATCCTTTAGTATAAAGAGTTTTTAGCAAGAGGTGCCAGAAAAGTTACCACAGGGATAACTGGCTTGTGGCAGCCAAGCGTTCATAGCGACGTTGCTTTTTGATCCTTCGATGTCGGCTCTTCCTATCATTGCGAAGCAAAATTCGCCAAGCGTTGGATTGTTCACCCATCAAAAGGGAACGTGAGCTGGGTTTAGACCGTCGTGAGACAGGTTAGTTTTACCCTACTGATGGCTTGTCGTTGCGATAGTAATACTGCTCAGTACGAGAGGAACCGCAGTTTCGGACATTTGGTTCATGCACTCGGCCGAGCGGCCGGTGGTGCGAAGCTACCATCCGCGGGATTATGCCTGAACGCCTCTAAGGCCGAAGCCAGCCTAGCCGAATCCGGCAAGGATATGCTCACTGTGGAGCTCCGAGAGTCGGGAGGCTCTAAACAATGTGACTTTACTAGTCGCGCTTCACCTCGTGAGGTGCGACGTCGAAGCCCATTTGGATCGCGGAGATCGGTGCTAACGGTTTTAACACGTGCATCACGGCTCCGAAGGTCCATATTTACCTCAGTTCGATGTCGGGGCTCGGAATAGTCTGTAGACGACTTCCGTTCCTGGCGGGGTGTTGTGCTCGGTAGAGCAGCGTCGTGCTGCGATCTGTTGAGACTCAGCCCTACGCCAGGTGATTCGTCCGAGGACGATGATGTATGTATTTGTAGTATACTCATGACGAGTTCCCATTGCACGTGCACGTTGAGTTTTGTGCGCACGCCAATAATACACTCGCAACGGGGAAATCTTTTCATAACGCGAACGTTCTCAATCTCAATCAAATCAAATATAGACACGACACACCACACCACGTTACATTACATTACATTACGCGAACGTTCTCAATTCAACGTTTCAATCGTTTAATTGATAATATAATTTCACTCACCACGTTCATTACGCGAACTAACCACATTTACAAACCCCGCGCCGCGCGACCATTACGCGAACTAACCATTACGCGAACTAAAATCATTATGCGAACGTTCTCAATCTCAATCAAATCAAATATCGACACGACACACCACACCACGTTACATTACATTACGCGAACGTCCTCAATTCAACGCACAATCACCACCAACAACACTTCACACAATCACTTCGTGTGCTCAAAAAGAGCGTTTCAGTCATTACGCGAACTTTGTGGTTTACCTTTTCTGCCGTATATATTTTCTTTCTCCAACATACATTCACTGTCAACAACAAATAATTTCACTCACCACGTTCATTACGCGAACTAACCACAATTACAAACCCCGCGCCGCGCGACCATTACGCGAACTAACCACATTTACAAACCCCGCGCCGCGCGACCATTACGCGAACTAACCACATTTACAAACTCCGCGCCGCGCGACCATTACGCGAACTAACCACATTTACAAACCCCGCGCCGCGCGACCATTACGCGAACTAACCACATTTACAAACCCCGCGCCGCGCGACCATTACGCGAACTAACCCCATTTACAAACTCCGCGCCGCGCGACCATTACGCGAACTAACCACATTTACAAACCCCCGCGCCGCGCGACCATTACGCGAACTAACCACATTTACAAACCCCGCGCCGCGCGACCATTACGCGAACTAACCACATTTACAAACACCGCGCCGCGCGACCATTACGCGAACTAACCACATTTACAAACCCCGCGCCGCGCGACCATTACGCGAACTAACCATTAGGCGAACTAAAATCATTACGCGAACTATCACATTACTTACACACATTTACATTACGCGCGAACGTTCGACTCGTGTTGTTCACTACGCCGCCATTTAAAGTAAAACAAACAATTAAATATTATTTACACAGACTATCTTGTCTGACTATACTTTCACTGTCACTGTGCTAACCACATTTAAACAAATTATAATAATATAATCATACAGATAGTAGGTAGATATAATAACGATTAACGAAACAAACCCCGCGCAGCGCGACCATTACGCGAACTAAAATCATTACGCGAACTAAAATCATTACGCGAACGTTCTCAATCTCAATCAAATCAAATATCGACACGACACGACACACCACACCACGTTACATTACATTACGCGAACGTTCTCAATTCAACGCACAATCACCACCAACAACACTTCACACAATCACTTCGTTTGCTCAAAAAGAGCGTTTCAGTCATTACGCGAACTTTGTGGTTTACCTTTTCTGCCGTATATATTTTCTTTCTCCAACATACATTCACTGTCAACAACAAAACAAAACATATAAAACACACCATCTCGTTTAATTGATTACCTGATTGAGTACCTGGATGACCGAGCTTTGCTCGTTTTTTTTTTAATTGTGTTTTTTGGAAATTATATTTAAGTACGAATTACTAATAAAATGATGAAATATGAATAATGTTACTTAACAGCGCCATCTGCTGTTGTGTCGTTAAAGCTATTGGTTGCTCACAAAAAATAGTATTATTATTCGCCAATTCGCCAATAAATGTCAGGAAGAGTCTACTCAAACGCCTCCTTTTTGTTATTTTTCTTCCAAATGACATTTTCTAAAAATGATTCCTAGCTAGATCGATTTATCGCCCCCGAAACCCCCTATATACTAAATTTTATTAAAAACCGTTGGAGCCGATTCCGAGATTCCAATTATAAATATATACACAAGAATTGCTCATTTAAAGATATAAGATAAGATATAATTTCATTCACCACGTTCATTACGCGAACTAACCACATTTACAAACCCCGCGCCGCGCGACCATTACGCGCGAACTAAAATCATTACGCGAACGTTCTAGTTTACGTTTTTTGTCGGGACGTGGGACAAATGCATAGCCCCCCCCCCCCCCCCCCCCCCCGCTAGCATTATATCAGTTAAATTAGAAACGAAGATGAAATATTTTATATCGCGTTGAGTTATGTGGAACAAACTTATCACACTTACTTACCTACGTGTACATTTCACAGAATGATTTCTTTTTCCAGTGGGTGCGTAGTATATGTATGGATACATCATTAAAAATGATTTCAGTAAAACATTATCACACTATAACACATTTCCACACTGGCACATACTTCTGTAGGTCTTCCATTGTATGTAGTAAGTTGACTCGCTCGTCAACGATTTACACTTTACACTATAAAGTAATATATAAAGTTTATTATACACAACATTCATTGATCAACTACGCATCACTGCTTGTAAGCACTTAAAGTAATACATCTACATTTTTATTTATTTAAACACAGACGGACACACCATCATTTCGTAACCACACACATGGATGTTAAGAATCACATTGTTAATTGCAATTAATGTACAAAAATTCTGCATTCACAACAATTTATGACAAATAGACAATGTCTACAAGACACTTGATTGGGATTTGTTTTTAAATTATTTGCCATGAGGCAAAGGAGAGCAATTACACACTGCCAAATTGGATTGTAAGATTTTAAATATAAATATATTCTGCTATTGAAATATAGCATTATATCAGTCTATCTACATATGTGGTCACGATAAAATATTACATACCGATTTGGCTCCTTAGCCGGACTGACAGTCGTAGGGACGATCATATTTATTACAAATTTAAAACAAACAAGATTCTCGTTTTATCTATGGAGGTAGGTACGCTATTGTCAAACTGACATTTTAAAAAATAAACTTTAAATGTATTTCTTAATGTTTGCCTATTGAAAGGAGTTATTATATGTATGTTATTGCTGATGTTTTTGGTATGAATACTTCGCGGGTGGACCCGCCGCCGTATCTACACGAGGTACCTGTATTACATACGTACAGGTCACATTTAAGTAATTATATATTGTTAAGGAGACTTACCTCCATTTGATTCGTTCATGTTTATTAGGAATGTGGTAATACTATCATGCCGACGTACCTTCCAATTTGCAGAACTGAAGTATATCGAGATCAGCGTGGAAGTTTTTAAACATTTATCTTTTTAATTGAGTTTTAAATTACGTTTACATGACAATAGATAGCAAGAATAGCCATAGAAAATGAATTTAAGTAAAAGATGATATTTTAAATCCGTTTTATCCTATCATTAAGAGTTTGAGTCTTCTTCGTATTCTGAATGAAAAAAATAATTAAAAAAAACAAACAAATTCAAAAAAGGTTTATTCATTAGAAAAATGTGGTGTTTCAAACATTAGTCTTAGGTGTGAGTGTTACAAATTGTAAATTACAATAAGAGAATAATAATTATATTTATATTGTAAGAATTACAGGAGTAATTCATGATATTTATGTGAAAAATTAACTTCTTGTAAAGTTTCCTTTTTTCTCTCTAATACATATAAAAAAGTCTGCGCACAGGATGCTGCTGTAGATTATGCACTCCCCCTCGAAATCAGGATGTTGACAAGCCGTTTTTCATTTAAATTAAGGGTTCGGCAACTTTTCTCTAATCAAATGTCGGGAGCTCCTTAGTGTATATGTGTATATGTGTGTGTGTGTGTGTGTGTGTGTATATGTAAATATGTGTATGTATGTATATATATATATATATATATATATATATGTTTATTTAGATATATATTATATTTATATATGTATCTATTTTTTATTTTTATTATTTTTTAATTCATGGAATCACATATATGTACTTACATGAATTTATGCACCTATTCAAATCTCTCTGCATCACCCTAAGGTTGACTGGTAGAAAATGCCTTAGGCATTAAGTCCACCTTTATACATTCATTGCATGTATATAAAGTATAAATAAATAAATTATATAGATTAATCTGTAGAAGTAGAAGTACTCATTTAAAATAGTCAAATTAGCAACTACTGTATAATAATACAAATTAAATGTTAATTAAATGACATTTTATTAATTAAATAATTGAAGTTAAATCTTTAAATTGTATTAAAATACTTTTATTACTCCGACACATATAAAAACATAATGCTAGTAGTTTTTATAATTTGAGATAACTTATAAAAATATTAATTGTACATAATTATGTAACCTATAGTTTTATAATTACATTTAAAAACTTCAATTTTAATAATCAAAGTGTTTTAAATGCTTTACAATACATACAATATATTTAAGTATAAGGAATTAAACAACAACATAAAACATACATGGGAGTGAGGGATGGAGAGTAGGGATGGGAAGGGGTGAAGGGGGGGGGGGGGGGAAGTGAAGGGTTGTGATATTATAGGCATCAAACACTTGAACAATGAATGTCAGTGCTGTGTGAGTGGTTTGGAACACGACAGCGAGCAGAGTGGTTGAGGGGCGGCCGGAGGGAGGAGGGGGGGGGGGGGGGGTTAAATCAGGCGTTATTATAATAACCATCAAACATTTAAACAGTGAATGTCAAATACGACAGCGAATGGGGGGATTGGGCTAGGGAGGGGGGGGGGGGGGTGTTAATGGTTGGAAGGGTTAAAAGTCACCCACCATTTGAGTAAAATTCACTTATCATTAAAAAAAAAAACACATCTATACTTATCTAATACACTCTATTATCTCGCGGTTCGCCACGATGTGAGCGACCGGGCAGTCTCTGCGTATATACGTGAAGAGCACAGTCGCGCTGCGGCGCAAGACGAATGTGTGAAACACGGTAATATTTAAGAGTCGCTCAGCGGCGAATATTATACAACTATCAACGCGGCAGAACTAACATCGTTTTATGTACTGTTGTGCGATTAACGCAAGGCATTTTATGAATTGTGTTATATCAACTTTACATTCACAATGCTGTGTATGTTGTGTGGTGTTGTATATTAACTTTATTATGAACTCTGTGCGGAACTACGAAGCTGAATGAGAGTTCATGTTTCGTCTGTATAGTTCCCTAGTAATATCAATCGTGGTCTCGCGACGTATACGTACTTTGATGGAAGGAGACTCGCTGCGGCCTTAGCGGCTGCTAGGAGAATTTTTTCATCGCGTTATGCGTCGTCGCTGCGTTTGTATTTTGTGCTCTTATGCACGAGAATGTTATATCATTCGAGTTGAATTCTCTAAATACCGCGCGTTAAGACCTCGGTCCGACCGTGTGAGAAACGATATTATGTGTTGAAAAACACATATGTGAAATTGTAATCATCTCGGTATAAAGAACGTTCATCGTTAAACGAAACTTATCGTTTGACGTGTGCGCGTGTGTTCGCGTTTGTGACTTGTTACAAATGTGCGCCATGCGCTTTTAACGCGTAAACTATGCAATAAATACGACAATATATAAAAACACCCTCCGTGATCGCGCGATTTGTTACAATATTGTCGCGATTCATCGGGGAGCGTTGTGTGTGTTGTTGTTGTGCGTGTTATCGCGTGTAGCTCCCTGGTTGATCCTGCCAGTAGTTATATGCTTGTCTCAAAGATTAAGCCATGCATGTCTCAGTGCAAGCCGTATTAAGGCGATACCGCGAATGGCTCAATATATCAGTTTTGGTTCCTTAGATCTTACTCAGTTACTTGGATAACTGTGGTAATTCTAGAGCTAATACATGCAATCAGAACTCTGACCAGTGATGGGATGAGTGCTTTTATTAGATCAAAACCAATCGACGGAGGGCCCTGCGTCTGAAGTCGTTAATTTTGATGAATCTGGATAACTTTTGCCGATCGCATGGTCCAGTACCGGCGACGCATCTTTCAAATGTCTGCCTTATCAACTTTCGATGGTAGTTTCTGCGACTACCATGGTTGTCACGGGTAACGGGGAATCAGGGTTCGATTCCGGAGAGGGAGCCTGAGAAACGGCTACCACATCCAAGGAAGGCAGCAGGCGCGCAAATTACCCACTCCCGGCACGGGGAGGTAGTGACGAAAAATAACGATACGGGACTCTTACGAGGCCTCGTAATCGGAATGAGTACACTTTAAATATTTTAACGAGGAACAATTGGAGGGCAAGTCTGGTGCCAGCAGCCGCGGTAATTCCAGCTCCAATAGCGTATACTAAAATTGTTGCGGTTAAAAAGCTCGTAGTTGCATTTGTGCGCCGCGCTGTCGGTGCACCGCATCCGCGGTGATACTGACACGTCTGCGGAGCATATCGTCGGTGAGCCGGCGGTAATACGCCGGTTCAATATCAAAATCCTATCGCGGTGCTCTTCAGTGAGTGTCGAGATGGGCCGACAATTT
>OU015454.1:1771714-1781714 GCA_907164795.1 Hemaris fuciformis | reverse complement strand
TTAGTGACGCGCATGAATGGATTAACGAGATTCCCACTGTCCCTATCTACTCCGTGTCGTCCGTTCGACTCGGTAGCGTGCGGACGTGCGCTCGGTCCGCTCCGTGCAGCTACAATACTTGAATTATTCGTGTGCAGTTTACTTCGGTTTATTGTGCGAAATCGGGAGTGCGGTGTGTCGTTGAGATCCTCCGGGAACTCCGACGCATCCTAGTGGTGATTTATTCGGGCCAGGACCCCCCTTTTAATCCGTGAACCTTCCAGCCACCATAAGGTCGTACTATTTTTACTTTTAAATTGTTTAGAATAGTGTTATTTCGCTTATATTTTTTATTTGTGTTGTGCAGTGTAGTTTAATCTTATGTTATAGCGTTAGTTTAGTTAGGTTTTACGTATCAGCCTAGGCTCCCTACACGTTTGACTCTTTTGCGAGCACGTGGGGCGAATTTTTAGGTTAGGTTAGCATAGGTTAACACGTGCATGGACGTCACATTCAATTGACAGCTGACACTTATACCTGTCATCAACTTTGACAGCTGCCAACCAGCAGAAAATTTTACAGCTCTGACACCGAGCCTTTGAGCCGTGTTCCACGTCCTGCAAACAGATCGGTCTCGCATCCTGCAAGCGGGTTGGCTGTGAGAGGGCAACCTCACTGACGCCGGGAAAATGGATGACGACGATGATCTCAGCGCTTTTGCATCGCGGCCTAGTATCGGCAGGAGTCCGCCGGAGGTGCGCAGCGTCTCACCAGGCGTAGCAACTGTGGACAGCAAAAAGGAGAAGAGAGCTCTGGGGTCACCCGAAGAAATTCCTGCACGACGCCAGCGAATGGAAACCCGGAGGGAAACCCTAGGGAAACCCCCTCCTCCCCCCGTGGCAGGAATCGCGACAACCTCAGGCGCCAAACAACAGTCAAGCGGGAGACAGATGTCGCAGCTCGTGGCTGAAGAGTCGGAAGAGGAGCTGCTCCAAGGTATCAACAGTGCTCTCAAGGCAATAACGGGCGTGGCGAACGTAGCTGGCAAGCTAAATAAGGCGGACACAGGTGCGATACAGGCCTCGGTTCAATCGGTTCTCGCTCGATGCGGGATATTTGGTATAAGGACCTCCCAAGCCAGGCAGGAGACGAAAATTTGGGAAGAGCGAGTAAAATGCAAGGACTTCGAAATCGCCGCCTTGCAAGCAAAGTTATCTGCCCTGGAAGCGGCCCCGACTACGTTAATAGCCGCTGATGAATCTCGGCCCAGCCAAAAATCCTACGCGCAGACTCTGAGAACAAGGGGTTCTGACATTCCTATTCCGGCCCCAATAGGCCCTGTCCTTACGATCTACCCTTCAGAGTCGGGGACAGGCCTCAAGTCAGCAGAAGAGACAAAAGCAGAACTTAAGAAAAATATTAACCCGCGGGCACTGAACCTCCAAGTGGAAAAGGTGCGGAAAATAGGAAATGCGGGCATACTCTTGCAAACGACCAGCGTCGCTGCGGCCAATAAAATAAAGGAAGTGGCGCCAGCAACTCTCAGGGTCACTGAACCAAAACCAAGGCAGCCATTGGTGGCAGTTTCCGGGATGTCCGAGGACCTGGCCCCCAGCACCATCCTGTCCACAATCCATGATCAGAACCTGTCTGAGGATGTAAACTGGCCCCTGGAAAAGTTCCTAAAGGAGGGAAGAGTGGCGTTCAAGAAAAATAGACGGGAGGGCTCCTCGGTCACGGCAGTCATCGAGTGCTCACCAGGGCTCCGTAACAAGCTTATTGAGCTCAAAAAGTTATATATAGGCTGGGATGTGTGTGGCGCCCACGACTTTGTTGCCATAACATGCTGCAACAAATGTCAGTTGTTTGGTCACCCCGAAAAGTACTGCCGGGCAGACAGCCCGACTTGCGGGCGTTGCGGTACCTTGGGGCACCGCAGTACAGATTGCAAGGCAACAACAAGTAGGTGCGCCACATGCACAAAGTTCAAGCGTCCGGAGGCGACAACACACTCCACAGCCTCTAGAGACTGCCCCGCTAGGGCCCATGCAGAAGGGAAATCGATAGCAGCAACCAGGTACATTCACGCATAGAGCCTTGAAAGTTGGCCAGCTAAACTTGGGGAGGGGCGAGCTCGCCACTGACGAGCTCCCTGCACTAGCGGGCGAGCTGGGTCTCGATATTGTTCTTGTCCAAGAACAATATTGGAGATCTGGCATCGTCCTCGGCTGCGGGGAGCAGCCAGGGGCGGGCGTCTACGTTCATCGGAATGACATATCGGTCGCGGTGCTCCACCACCTCTCTACGCGGGACTGCATGGTGGTGCACGTCGCAGAAGCAGATGTCACGCTCATATCTGCATATTTTCGCTACGGGGACGACGTGGAGGGACACGCCCACCATTTGGCGAGGATCCTCCATGCGACACAAGGGAAAAGAGTAATAGTGGGCGTTGATTCTAACGCTCACTCCCCCATGTGGTTCTGCGCCGACAGTCAGACTATCGGCAGAGGCTCGCTGGCGGAACAGCGGAGACAGGCGGTTGAAGAACTAATCATCAGCACGCGGATGAAGATATGTAATGTGGAGGGGCAGCCATGCACCTTCCACACAGTAAATGGGGAGTCCAATGTGGACATTACACTCCGCAGCGGGTCCTGTCGGGTGTCTGACTGGACAGTGCATCCGCATGCGAGCACCAGTGACCATCGCCTAATCACATTTACCATCAGCCACAACTCTGATGGACGTGGACGGCCACAGGAGAGCGCCGAGCCAATTGAGGAGCCGGTGTCCTTCCGGGACAGGGGTGTCGACTGGCCTGGCTTCAGGTCGATGATACATTGTAAGGCAGGTAAGATTGATTTCTCTCGGCCAGCCTCAGAGGTCTCAGGGAGTTTCACTAGTCTGATTACCCAATCGGCTATGATCTTCCTGGGGCCTAGGGGGAAGAACCGAGAGACAGGTTATGAATGGTGGACGCCCGAACTGGACCGCCTACGCCGCAGGTGCTGCGCCTTGCGTAGAGCTTGGCAACGCACCAGACGGGTGGGTGGGCCGGCGGAGGAATACGCGGGTGATGTATACAGGAAGTCAAGAGCCGCATACAGAAGAAGGAAGAAGGAAATAGAAATCGCGTTCTTCCGGGGGCTGGCCGACTCGGGTAACTTAGATCCGTGGGGCCTGGCCTACCGAGCAGCTAGTGGGAGGAACCGTCCACCCACTAATGTAGTCAATGGCACGACATTCGCCAATGGATCTGCGGGTACGGTGGAGGAAGCCATGCACGGTCTCGTGTATGCCCTGTGTCCGGACGATGACCCATCGAAGGACTCAGAGTATCACACCCAGGTGCGGATCTCGGCTGCCATTGTACCCTCAGCTCCTAATGCTCTTCCTCCTTCTGCCGTCAGCCTGGAACTCATGATAAGGCAACTGCCAAACACGGCCGCTGGGCTCGATGGGGTGACCGCCAGGATCTTGCGTAACGTCTGGGCCGCTGCACCTGTGGAGTTCCACTCAGTGTATGCCAAATGTGTGGACGAGGGCGTATTTCCTGATGTCTGGAAAGACGGTCGTCTCCTGGTCCTGCCAAAGGGTAACAATAAGCCTCTCAACGACCCAAAAGCGTATCGCCCAATTACGCTTCTCTCGGTTCTGGGGAAGCTATTAGAGCACGTCATCCTGTTCTGTGCCCCGCAGATTCAAAGGGAAATCTCGCCCTGCCAGCACGGATTCTCATCGGGTAAGTCAACGGTAACGGCCTTGGACGCGGTGATATCGGTGGGAAGGGATTCCCCAGCGCGATACGTCCAGGCGGTGCTCCTGGACATCTCGGGTGCATTCGACAATGCCTGGTGGCCAATGATTATGGTCAAGGTGAAGAGAGGGGGCTGTCCGCCCAACATCTATCGGATGTTGGCGGACTACTTCTCTCGCCGCCGAGTTGGCCTTTTCGTTGGCAGCCGGGTACTGTGGAAGACATCCACTATGGGTTGTCCACAGGGCTCCGTTCTGGGCCCGGCGCTGTGGAATCTCTTAATGGACGATCTCCTGAGGCTGCCGCTCCCGGAGGGTGTGCGCATTGTGGCTTATGCCGACGATGCTACCGTTCTGATCGAGGCGCAATCGAGAGCGGAGATCGAATCAAGGGCACTGTGTGCTCTTGACTTGATCTCCGCCTGGGGTGCCCGTAATCGCCTGGGTTTTTCACCGGCCAAATCAGTCTCCATCACCTTAAAAGGTAAATTCAAACGGCCCCCAGTCATAAGACTCGACGGCGCCTCGGTCAGATCGGCTGGTAGCGCCACCCTGCTGGGCGTGGTGGTAGATGGCGGTTTTCTGTTTACGCAGCATGCACAGTCCATTATTACCAGAGCGGCGAATTGCTTTGGGAAGATGTCGCGAGTGTCGACGTCTTCCTGGGGCATTCGTTTCCCTGGTCTTAGAATTCTGTATCAAGGGACATTTGTGACAACACTGGTGTATGCTGCGTCTTGCTGGTTCATGCGAGCCAAGGTTGGTCACGTAAGGGATCTCCTGCTGCGGGGGCAGCGGCCTGCACTAGTGCTTCTGACCAAGGCCTACCGGTCAGTTAGCACTGCTGCTCTCCCCGTTCTAGCAGGGGTTCTCCCGGCAGATCTCGAGGTAATTCGTGCTGGTAGTACGGAGGAGGCACGTAAGTCCGCGCCAAGAACCGAGATGAGCAGGCTGAAACGCGGTCATTTGGATTCCGTTGTGCGTATTTGGCAGGATAGGTGGGCTCAGGAAGCGAAAGGTCTCGAGCTCAAAAGTTTTTTCCCCGACGTGGCCGGTAGACTCAACTCACGTTGGGTCGCACCGGATCATGCGACGTCCCAGATCCTGACGGGCCACGGGTGCTTTAATAAGCGCCTTAGTGACATGCGGCTCGTTGAAAGCGCATCGTGCGATTGTGGAGCGACTGTGGAGGACAGGCACCACGTTCTGTGGTACTGTCCACTGTATGACGACATCCGTCGGCGCATGTTAGATGGCATCGAGCTGAGAACGCTGGGTCCAGCTTGGTACCCCGACTTGGTAAGCTCTCCGGAGAACTTTAGACGGCTACAGGATTTCGCGCACTCGTGGTTTCGCATAAGGAGCAGCTCCGGAGTCGACATGGACAGTCAGGCGCCGCAAGGCGCCAACGTGACGTGATGTGCATGCCCCAGAAAGGGGAGAACTGCATAAAGGGACATGGACATAGAAATAATTTGTAGGGAGCACGTTGCGAGCGCGGCTGAGTGCGTACTGCAATGCAGATAGCAAGTTCCGCGCTCGTACTCCCGCGATTGGGCCCATATAACCGATCAGGTTGGTTGGGCCATGGGTTGGTGGTGGGTTTGTCCCTATCTACTACCTACCTACTGTCCTATCTACGGGGAAAATTGATTACACCAAACCGGCCTCTGAGGTCTCCGGAAGGTTCACCAGCATGATCACAACCTCGGCTATGATCTTCCTGGGGCCTAAGAGGAAGACCCGGATGGTGGGCTATGAATGGTGGACGCCTGAACTGGACCGCTTGCGCCAACGGTGCTGTGCCTCGCGTAGAGCGTGGCAACGCACCAGACGTGCCGGCGGGCCAGCGGAGGAATACGCGGGGAATGTATATAGGAAAGACAGAGCGGCATACAGAAGAAGGAAGAAGGAAATTGAAATCGGGTACTTCCGGGGGCTGGCCGAATCGGGTAACTATGACCCATGGGGCCTAGCCTACCGTGCAGCTAGCGGGAGGAATCGTCCCCCTGCTAACGTAATTAACGGCACGACATACGCCAATGGCTCCGCGGGAACGGTGGAAGAAGCCATGCACGGTTTGGTGTATGCTCTATGTCCAGACGACGATCCGTCGAAGGACACTGAGTATCACACTCAGGTGCGGATCTCGGCTGCCATCGCTCCCTCGGGCCTTAATGCCCTTCCTCCTTCTGCCGACAGACTGGGACTCATGATTAGGCACTTGCCTAACACGGCTCCCGGGCTCGATGGGGTAACCGCCAGGATTCTACGCAACGTCTGGGCCGCTGCATCTGTGGAGTTCCACACGGTGTATGCCAAATGTGTAGACGAGGGCGTGTTTCCTGGTGTCTGGAAAGACGGTCGTCTCCTGATCCTGCCAAAAGGCAACGGCAAGCCTCTCAGCGACCCGAAGGCGTATCGCCCAATAACGCTTCTCTCGGTCCTTGGGAAGCTCTTAGAGCACGTAATTCTATATTGCGCCCCTCGTATCCAACGGGATATATCGCCCTGCCAGCATGGATTCTCCCTGGGTAAGTCAACGGTGTCGGCCTTGGACGCTGTAATCGCGGCGGGAAGGGGTTCCGCAGCGCGATATGTCCAGGCGGTGCTCCTGGATATCTCTGGTGCCTTCGACAATGCCTGGTGGCCCATGATTATGGTCAAGGCTAAGAGAGCAGGTTGTCCCGCCAACATCTATCGGATGTTGGCGGACTACTTCTCCCACCGCCGAGTTGGCCTCTTCGTGGGCAGTCGGGTATTGTGGAAGGGGTCCACCATGGGCTGTCCTCAGGGCTCCGTCTTGGGACCAGCGCTGTGGAACCTTCTGATGGATGACCTTTTGAGGCTTCCGCTCCCGGAGGGCGTGCGCATCGTAGCGTATGCTGACGATGCTACTGTCCTGATCGAGGCACAGTCGAGAGCGGAGATTGAGTCTAGGGCACTATGTGCTCTTAACCTGATCTCCGCCTGGGGAGCCCGTAACAGACTTGGTTTCTCTTCAGCCAAGTCCGCCACAATCACCATCCGTGGCAAATTTAAGCGGCCCCCAGTTATTAGACTCGACGGTGCCTCGATCAAGGCAGTCAGCAGCGCCGCCCTTCTGGGGGTGGTGGTTGATGAAGGACTTCTATTCACGCAGCATGCACAATCCATCGTGACTCGGGCGGCGAATTGCTTTGGGAAGATGTCGCGTGTGTCGGCATCTTCCTGGGGCATTCGCTACCCAGGACTCCGGATTTTATACCAGGGTACCTTTGTTGCGACACTTGTGTATGCTGCGTCCTGCTGGTTCCAGCGAGCCGAGGTCAGATACATAAGGGACCTACTGCTGCGGGGACAGCGGCCTGCACTTGTGCTACTGACCAAGGCCTACCGGTCAGTTAGCACCGCCGCTCTCCCTGTTCTAGCGGGAGTCCTTCCGGCTGACCTGGAGGTGATCCGAGCTGGCAGAACGGAGGAGGCTCGCAAGTCAGCCCCTAAGTCCGAGATGAGCAGGCTAAAACGCGAACATTCGGAATTCGCTGTGCGTATTTGGCAGGATAGGTGGGCCCAGGAAACTAAGGGTCTCGAGCTCAAAAGTTTTTTCCCCGACGTGGCCGGTAGACTCAATTCTCGTTGGGTCGCACCGGATCATGTGACGTCTCAGCTTCTGACGGGTCACGGGTGTTTCAACAAGCGCCTAAGTGACATGCGGCTCACTGACAGTGCGATGTGTGAATGCGGTGAATGTGAGGAGGACAGACACCATGTTATGTGGCACTGTCCATTGTACGATGATTTCCGCTGGCGAATGCTTGAAGGCATCGAGCTGAGTACGCTGGGCCCGGCCTGGTACCCGGATCTCGTGAGCACACCGGGGAACTTCCAACGGCTTCAGGATTTCGCACGCTCGTGGTTTCGCAAAAGGAACAGCCTCGGCGACGATACGGACAGTCAGGCGCCGCGAGGCGCCAGCGTGCTGTGACGTGCATGCCCCAGAATGGGGAGAATTGCTTAAAGGGACACGGACAAAGAAATAATTTGTAGGGAGCACGATGCGAGCGCGGCAGAGTGCATACTGCAATGCAGATAGCAGGTTCCGCGCTCGTACTCCCGCGATTGGGCCCATATAACCGATCAGGTTGGTTGGGCCATGGGAAGGTGGAGGGTTATGTCCCTATCTACTATCTAGCGAAACCACAGCCAAGGGAACGGGCTTGGGAGAATCAGCGGGGAAAGAAGACCCTGTTGAGCTTGACTCTAGTCTGGCATTGTAAGGAGACATGAGAGGTGTAGCATAAGTGGGAGATCGTTCGCGATCGTCGCTGAAAAACCACTACTTTCATTGTTTCATTACTTACTCGGTTGGGCGGAAGCGGTGCGCGGTCGATCATTATCGGCGGGCGCACGGTGTTTCGTTCCAAGCGTGTTAGAGTGGTGCAGTGGTGGCAACGCTGCTGCGCCGTACAACTCCCGCGTGATCCGGTTCGAGGACACTGCCAGGCGGGGAGTTTGACTGGGGCGGTACATCTGTCAAAGAATAACGCAGGTGTCCTAAGGCCAGCTCAGCGAGGACAGAAACCTCGCGTGGAGCAAAAGGGCAAAAGCTGGCTTGATCCAGATGTTCAGTACGCATAGGGACTGCGAAAGCACGGCCTATCGATCCTTTAGTATAAAGAGTTTTTAGCAAGAGGTGCCAGAAAAGTTACCACAGGGATAACTGGCTTGTGGCAGCCAAGCGTTCATAGCGACGTTGCTTTTTGATCCTTCGATGTCGGCTCTTCCTATCATTGCGAAGCAAAATTCGCCAAGCGTTGGATTGTTCACCCATCAAAAGGGAACGTGAGCTGGGTTTAGACCGTCGTGAGACAGGTTAGTTTTACCCTACTGATGGCTTGTCGTTGCGATAGTAATACTGCTCAGTACGAGAGGAACCGCAGTTTCGGACATTTGGTTCATGCACTCGGCCGAGCGGCCGGTGGTGCGAAGCTACCATCCGCGGGATTATGCCTGAACGCCTCTAAGGCCGAAGCCAGCCTAGCCGAATCCGGCAAGGATATGCTCACTGTGGAGCTCCGAGAGTCGGGAGGCTCTAAACAATGTGACTTTACTAGTCGCGCTTCACCTCGTGAGGTGCGACGTCGAAGCCCATTTGGATCGCGGAGATCGGTGCTAACGGTTTTAACACGTGCATCACGGCTCCGAAGGTCCATATTTACCTCAGTTCGATGTCGGGGCTCGGAATAGTCTGTAGACGACTTCCGTTCCTGGCGGGGTGTTGTGCTCGGTAGAGCAGCGTCGTGCTGCGATCTGTTGAGACTCAGCCCTACGCCAGGTGATTCGTCCGAGGACGATGATGTATGTATTTGTAGTATACTCATGACGAGTTCCCATTGCACGTGCACGTTGAGTTTTGTGCGCACGCCAATAATACACTCGCAACGGGGAAATCTTTTCATAACGCGAACGTTCTCAATCTCAATCAAATCAAATATAGACACGACACACCACACCACGTTACATTACATTACATTACGCGAACGTTCTCAATTCAACGTTTCAATCGTTTAATTGATAATATAATTTCACTCACCACGTTCATTACGCGAACTAACCACATTTACAAACCCCGCGCCGCGCGACCATTACGCGAACTAACCATTACGCGAACTAAAATCATTATGCGAACGTTCTCAATCTCAATCAAATCAAATATCGACACGACACACCACACCACGTTACATTACATTACGCGAACGTCCTCAATTCAACGCACAATCACCACCAACAACACTTCACACAATCACTTCGTGTGCTCAAAAAGAGCGTTTCAGTCATTACGCGAACTTTGTGGTTTACCTTTTCTGCCGTATATATTTTCTTTCTCCAACATACATTCACTGTCAACAACAAATAATTTCACTCACCACGTTCATTACGCGAACTAACCACAATTACAAACCCCGCGCCGCGCGACCATTACGCGAACTAACCACATTTACAAACCCCGCGCCGCGCGACCATTACGCGAACTAACCACATTTACAAACTCCGCGCCGCGCGACCATTACGCGAACTAACCACATTTACAAACCCCGCGCCGCGCGACCATTACGCGAACTAACCACATTTACAAACCCCGCGCCGCGCGACCATTACGCGAACTAACCCCATTTACAAACTCCGCGCCGCGCGACCATTACGCGAACTAACCACATTTACAAACCCCCGCGCCGCGCGACCATTACGCGAACTAACCACATTTACAAACCCCGCGCCC